>JAZKJV010002935.1:0-37951 GCA_037367405.1 Ottelia alismoides
TCAATTGGCGCCGCAGCCTTGAGTTGCTTAATATGATCCCCCCTTCAGGAGTTTATGTGATGGTTTATTGTTTTTTGATCACTCAAAGCATTGTCCTTAAGTTGCAATATCCACTCCTTTTATTATAAATGTGGACTTTTACACCCATGACGATCTTTTATTGTTTTATTGGAAGTTACTCCCGAATGTGTTTAAAATTAATGTGACATCACTGGCTGCTGTTCTCTCTAAATGCACTTGTGCCTACCAAACCTGAATTCTGTTTTTTTACTTGACAAATTTTGCCCCATATGTACTGTTTCATTACATTTTTTGTCCTCTGACAGCATAGAGTTTGATCGAGATGATGAACTGTTTGCAACTGCTGGGGTTTCAAAACGAATTAAAGTCTTCGAATTCTCCACAGTTGGGTCACTGCACTTCTATGCACTTTGGTGGACAAAAACATCTAAAGCAATTATCTAATACTTGATGACTAATTTTTCAGGTTGTAAATGAGCCTGCAGATGTTCATTGCCCTGTTGTTGAGATGTCTACACGATCTAAACTTAGCTGCTTGAGTTGGAATAAATACTCGAAGAACATTATTGCAAGCAGTGATTATGAAGGGATTGTAACTGTTTGGGATGTTAACACACGGCAGGTTCTAATTAGTTACCTTAACAACCTATTCTTTAGTTCCATCTGCAATTTCACAATTGTTTTAATATAATTCATGCATATGATTTCTTTGTCCAGAGTATAATGGAATATGAGGAACATGAGAAAAGAGCATGGAGTGTAGATTTTTCTCGGACAGAACCGTCCATGTTGGTGTCAGGAAGTGATGATTGCAAGGTGCTGTTTTCCATCGATCACCTTTCAAAATTTTTACAACTTATAGAGGTGCATGCATGAATAATATTACCAGTTAAAGCCGTGACTTGCTCCAACTAAAGCATGACGATTTGCTCCAACTAAAGCATGCCGATTTTCTTCACTGAGGAGGATCTCGACAAGAGAATGTGTCAGGGAGGTTGATGCAATCTTGAGTTGAAGAATTTTAGTTTGAAAAGGGAATAAATAAAGGTGCATGGAGAGAGTGAGGGCTGAAATGGAGAAGGGTTAGGGTAAGGGAGAGTGTGGCGAGTAGGCACGAGCTTGTTTGCTTCAAGAACAAGGAGTTGGATGATGGGCGAGGGAACGGTGTCCCTGTGCGAAACCTGCAGTGCACGAGGTTTGGGCACTGCTGTTTTTCTTTGCCCATGCATGCAGTGGTTGCACGCAAGGGGGCTGCGGTGGAGAGGGAGCAGGTGGGCAGACGAGTAAATTTTCTAGGTGGTGGACGTCTAGGTCTTTCCTAGGGTCATACTTAGTGCCGTTGTTAGTGGTGGTCTGACAAGGGCTAATTGAATTCCTCGCATCTCCTGGGCAGGAGTTCGATGCCAATCATGTCTAGTTGGCTCTTCTTTGTGGAGGATTGGGCATACGTAGCATGAGGTGGTATGTGAGTGAGGTCTTCACCATCTTGTGAGGAAGAAAACCACTCCGAGCAACGAAGGGGCCCTTGTGGTCACACAAACCGAATAATATTTGTTGATAAGTTTGTAGTTCCTTTGGGATTGCTGTTCCGAAAAGCAGTTGAGTATGTTGTCCAAACGTTATACACGGTGCATGAATGGTGTGTGTTGCGACTCCTCAAAAGGGATGCCTCGATGGTCAAGTTTTGTTTGTTGATGGCAAAAAGAAAGTAGGTGTCAGAGGCAAATGAGGTGTCGAGAGAGGTCGCCGCCACCACAATTGCCCTCCCTGGAAGGTGAAGACTACCCTACATACTATTTCTTGCTCAGTTTGTATGATCTACTCTAGTCAGATCCTTGTGGAGAACCACTTTAACCTTTTCCTCCAGCTTGAGCCAAAGGAATTAGGTTTTTAATCCAAGATATAGAAGAAGGAAAAGCTTACTTTTGATTGACCATGGAGCTAGAAGTTAAGGAACCATGTCTGCGTTGCCCGATCTGGAAACGGAGGATTGATGTCTTGCAGCACCCTTTTTTTGAGTTGAATTGGGCCTAGAGATTAAGGAAATCTTAGACCCCAATCTAAATAGAAAGATGTTCTCATCTGACTAGTGTTTGACTTGAGGACTTCCTTCATCTGCTTGTTTCACTAGATAAACCACTTCATTAGTCAGCCCTCCTCTTTTTGATTGACCTCATGCCTATTTGGCCTTGCAATCCTCTGCAAAAACTAAATAGATGATGTGGATAGACATTAAAGTTTCCCCCAAGGAGTCGATTTAAAAAAAATTCACCAAGAACCATGAGGAGCTTAATTAGCCATTGCCAAACATCTCTCAACATCAACACGCTGTCTCCTCTCCAAGCAAGATAGATTTGTATTGATCACATGAGTTTCACGCATATTTTGATCGGAAATAATTAAAGGACCGATGTGGTGGGGGGGGAGAATGTTGTTCATCAGTATGGTAGTGGTGTGGATGTTGTCGTACCTGGAGGGGGAAACCTTGGAGGAAGGCAATGCAGAGCTTTGGCCTAGGTATGGTCATAGGTATATCAACGAAGGTTGATGGCAAGATGTTTTAGGTAAAGAGTGGGAGGAGTTTGGAGGTGTACGAGGGTTGGGGGAGGTGCATTTTCGCTTTAGTGAATGCTCTAGTGTGGGTGTGGGTGAGAGCAGATGGTGAGGGGGGTTTTTGAAGAGGGCAGAATGACTTAGGTGAGTTGGTGGCTAGGTCCTTGTGGACAGTTAAGGTGATTATTATAGGAGTGGGTAATGGGGAGTTAGGATCAAAGGTCAGATCACAGGGTGGGTGTCTGGGTAGGGAGCTATTTTCTCGAACATTGATGCAGGGTGCTTTTAAAAGGTTGATGATTTTGGTGGGTGGAGTAGGTTCGGTTGTCTGATGTTGGCCCTCGATAGGCATTAGGTGGAAAGCCAGTGGTGATTCCACTTGTTCCTCAAGCTCGCTTTACTTCGATGGTTGGGTTTGGTTTGGAATGATGTGGGTAGGGATGGGCATGGGAGGGGCCTTGAAGGACCCAAGTCCATCTAAAAATTTTGGGCCTTGAACTGGGCCCTGGCACAATTTTTTTTGTGGCTCAGTCCAAGCCCAGGCCTGACCCATCTCCACAAATCAGCAACACATTTACATCCTTCAGAATAAAAAACATCAGGTGTATCATTTCCAATTTCACTTGTCTATTTTATAAATGATGTGATTTTTGTGACAACTATCTGTTTACGATTGTGGAAAGGAAAAAGATTGATGATTTCATTATGATCCTAGGGATCTCTTATATAGGAGAAAAGCCCTATGGAAAAATTACATAAAGTAGACAGAGAAATAAGAAATATGAATAAAGGACAAATAAAACATCTATCTCAACATTTCCCTTAAGCTGAAGCAGAAATATGTCTATCAAGCTCAGCTTGGAAAAACAACGATGGAATGTGCCTCTAGCAAGTGCTTTGGTGAACATATCTGTAGTCCGATCTCTTGAACTGACATGAGAAGTAGAGATAAATCCCTTCTGAATAATTTCTCGAGTGTAATGATAGTCTACCTCAATGTTCTTGGTTCTTCCATGGAAGGCTGGATTATTGGCTATGGAGGAGACCTAGTTGTCGTATTGGAGGTGCATGGAAAGTGACACCTCAATAGTCAGGTCAGTCAGGACGGATCCGATCCACATCATCTCTGTGCTACCTTGTACCATGGCTCTATATTCTGATTCGGCACTAGATCTAGCAACGACCGTCTGTTTCTTACTCTTCCATGAAACAAGTGAACTTCCTATAAAGGCAACGAAGCCTGAGGTAGACTTCCTGTCTTTGGGGCATCCTGCATAATCTGCATCTGCACATGATGTAACTGTAAGGGATGTGTCTCTACTGAACAAGAGTCCCGCACTTGGAGAAGTCTTCAAATATCTCAAAATCATGTGTACAACATCTATATGTAAATGCTTGGGCTGCTCCATAAACTAACTCTACTCATTGTGAAGGATGTATCAGGTCTGGTAATGGTGACATATAAAAGCTTCCCCACAAGCTCTCTATATCGTCTCTTATCAACCTCATTGTCATAATAGAATTTAATATTCGGATTCATAGGAGTAGTAGCATGCCTACATCCTATCATGCCCGTCTCAATTAGGAGATCAGTAACATACTTCCTTTGTGTTATCACAATGCCATGCTGGCTCCTTGCAAATTCGAGGCCAAGGAAATAGCGAAGATTGCTGAGGTCCTTGGTTATAAACTGCTGTCAAAGGAAATCCTTAGCTGTCTGAATACCCTACTTATCATCCCCCTGTAACAATGATGTCATTCACATAAATCAAAATAGCAACAATACCTCTCTAGGATCTCTGAACAAAAAGAGAGTGACATGCAATCGATCTGACAAATCCTTGCTGCTCAATTCAACCCAGAGAGATTATGTAACTAAGCCCTCAGACTCTTCTTAAGGTCATAAATAACCTTGTGATGTCTACAAACCATATGAGACCATTCCTCAACAGCAAAACCCGGTGGCTGTTGCATGTAGACTTCCTCCTGCAAGTCACCTTACAAGAAGGCAATCTTGACATCTAGCTGAAAGAGATGCCAATCATGTACCACGTCAACGAAATACGAATCCTCGATGTAGAATGTCGAGCGACATGAGAAAATATATCTTGATAATCCACTCCATATGTTTAGGTGAACCCATGTGATGCAGCGTGACCCCAAATTATAGGGCCACATTTATTAAATTAATTAGTAGTCAATTTTATTTACGTTTTTAAGTTGTCGTAAATGCCCAATTAAATAATTGAGATCGCCTGTGATCTCAACGTTATTTCGTAGATTTTAATTGCAATTTTGGTCAATTAATTAATTAGAGTCTAATTAGAGTAATTAGAGGTCAATTAGAATTTGTTAGAGTCCAATTAGGCAAGTCGGTTGTCAATTTAATTTAGTTTACTATTTTTGTAAACCCCTCTCTCCTATATAAAGAGAGGGATAGCCCATTGTTTTTATTCAGTCAATTATGAATTAGAAATTGAGATTGTTATCTCTATCCCTCTCCCTCTCTCTCTCCCTCCACGCGATCTCCGCGGTTCTCCTCCTTCAACCTCTCGCATTCCCGGAGAGTTCTCTTCTCCAAACCCCTCGTTCCGAGGAGTTTTTCTTCCTCTCAACCCCTCCAATTTCTCTTCTCAACCCATCTCGTTTTACCAAAAATCCACAATACCAAAAAAATATATTATTTGTCGACGCCGATTTCAATCCGCATCAATATGCGGATTGAAATTCGGCGCGTCGATAAATAAATTTTGAACGGTGGAAAATAGTTGGTAGAAGAAATTAGAAGGGTTGAGAAGAAGAAAACTCGTCGGTAACGAGGGGTTGGAGGAGGAGAACCGCAGAGATCGCGTGTGGGGAGAGGAGGAGAGGAGAAAGGAGAGAGATAAATCTCAATTTTGATTCATACTTGACTGCATAACATACTGGACCCTCATCCCTTTATGTAGGAGGGATGACATTACAAAAATAGTAAACCAATAAAATTGACAACCAACTTATCCTAATTGGACTCTGACAAATTCAAATTGACCTCTAATTACTCTAATTAGACTCTAACTAATTAATTGACCAAAATTACAATTAAAATCTACGAAATAAACGTTGAGATCACATGCGATCTCAATTATTTAATTAGACCATTACAACCACTAAAAACGTAATTAAAATTGACGACTCATTAATTAAATAAATTTGGCCCTATAATTTGAGATCACGCTGCATCAACTCTCCTCCGCTTTTAAAAATTCGTCTCCCGATGAATTGCTGGATCTGCAGACTTGGAGGATGATTCGGCGCATTCCGTCGTCTTCTGGAAGAACTGATGTGGAGCGAACGACGGAATCCATACGCGGGCGGGATGAGGCGGCCGTCGTGGTTGAAGAACATGTGCGGCGCGAACGGCGGTGTCGTCCTTGCGTGTTGTCTCCTTCCCGTGATGCTCAAAAAATTGATGCGGCATGGAGAATATGGTCCTTGGAGAATCCATAATGAAGCAATGGCACAAGGAGAGGAGAAGAGGAGATGTGGCTAAGGAATGAAGCCATGGGGTCCTTTTATAAGGGAAGCCCAAGGCTCTAGTCCTATTGGGAGAAGGAGGATCCCCAAATCTGTGATTCCTAGCTTCTTTTTTTAAATATTTTGGCCGCCAGGGGTGTGTGTGAAAATTTCGCACCCCTTATTCTTTCTTTCTTTCCTATGGCCTTTGAACTCTCTGTAAATATGGGGAATTTGGGGTTTTTCTCGCAATTTTCCCCAATTGATTTGTCCACCCTAAATCTCGGCAGTTTGGTTCTCCGTATAGGAAAAACCCGTGTTAGGGTTCCCGTCTTCTTCCACCAAAGGCGGCGGGACCAAAGGCGGCGGACGCGGGATGGCCGAGGACGAGGACGATGCGGTGGCGCGGGGGGCGGCAGCGAAGAGACTGTCCCTCTCGGAGGTCGTGGCGGACTGTGCGAGACGATGGTTCGAGGAGACCCTCCGGGAGGCAAAGAAGGGGGACGCCGCGATGCAGGTGCTTGTGGATGAGAGGGAGGGTGACAGCGGGGTTAGGCGCGGGGAACGCGTAGGGAGAAGGGGAGAGTCGCGGGGCGGCGAGGAGAAGTTGGGGCCAAGGTGGTGCGGCGGGAAGGGGAGGCGAGGGGTGCGGGACTGGGAAGGCGATGGCGGTGGGGAAGGAGTGGCGTCGGGCTGACAGGGGCCGTCGGGCGACGCTGGTGGGGAAGGTCAGCAGGGGTGAACGGGGGGGGGGGGGTGCGGGAAGGGCGGCGAGCCTGGGGAGGCCGCGGGGAGAGGGCTGGTGCAGGTGGGGCGAGGGGGTGTTCGCGGAAGGGGTTGACGGGGCTAGGGGAGCCGCTGGGGGGCTTGGGGCTGTGGTGGGAGTTACCTGGGAGGGCCAGGGTGGTGCCGGGATGGCTGGAGGGGGCAGCGGAGTCGATTTCGACGACGGATTCAGATCTGGAAGCTCCTGGACAGCGGCCGATTCCTCCTGTACGACGAGTTTTTCTTCATCAAGACTGACGGCAGCGGCTTCGTCGGGTTGAGGCCTCGATTGGGCGTCGCATAGGGCCTCGAAGTTGGCTACAAGGGCCCGAAACTCGGAGTGGATTGTGGTTTGCAAGTGATGCAAATCACGTAACATGCGCTCCGTCTCCTTGTCGTAGTCGTCGTTGATTCGTCGTTTTCTGTCGGACGAGCGATGGTCCCTTATGCATGTCGATGCGAATATCTGGACGGATCGTCAGATCGTGGGGACGATCTGTAAGCCATGCTCTGATACCAATTGATGCGGATTGAAATCGGCGTCGACAAAATAATATATTTTTTTGGTATGGTGGATTTTTGGTAGAAGAACGAGATGGGTTTAGAAGAGAAATTGGAGGGGTTGAGAGGAAGAACGACATGAGTAACAAGCCTGGCCTTGCACCGTAAACACCCACTTGCTCCCCACAACATATACACCAGGTGGAGCAGAAACAACACTCCACGTGCCACGAGACTGTAATACAACCATATATTCCTCCATAGCAAGGCACCATCGACTAATCTGTAATGTCTCATGATATGTCCGTGGTATGTCTACGACAGATAGTCCAACAACAAACCTCTGAAACTCCTCTAAGAGACGTGCAAGAGAAACATGCGCAGCAAGATGGTACGCAACACATGTACTCTTCTGCTTCCGTAAAGCAATGGACACGTCAAGGTCCTCAACCTCCTCAGTGATCGAGATAGGAACATGTATAGCCACATGCTCATCCTGCTGTAAATGCAAATTACAAATACCATCAATAGAAAGCAAGTGCTCAGAACATACCTGGGACGTGCTGGATGATGGAGGAGGCTCATGAGCACGAGGTTGGCACATGTAAACCTGTGACAAAAAGATGGAGGTTGCTGGTGGAGGTGGAGGAGGTAGCGGTGATGATGGTGGCGAAGGTGGTGGCGATGGAGTGAGAAGTGTAGGAGTCATAGGTGTGATAGAAGAAATCGGAGATAGAGGCATGTATACCTCTTCTTCATAATCCGAAGGAATAAACCTGTCACCTGTAGGAGAGAAAATAATAATAGACTCAAAGAAAGTGATATCTACACTAACATAAAACTTTCATCGAATATGATCAAAACAACGGTATTCCTTTTGAGTCCTGGAATACCACACAAAGACACACTTAACAACTCTAGGAGAGAGCTTGTCGTGGCCAGGAGACGCATGATTAATAAATGTAATTGACCTAAACACACGAGGAGTGAGGAAGAAAAGATCCTTCTCGGGAAGCACAATCAAGAACTGAATCTTCTCTCCCAACACAGATGTTGGTATACGATTCACTAGATAGCAAGCAGTTAGAACCGCATCTCCCCAATAGGAATGAGGAGCATGACTTTATTAAGCGGATTCTGGTGACATTCAAAAGGTGACGATGTTTGCGTTCAACCAACTCGTTTTGTTGGCATGCATACGCACATGAAGTCTGATGTACAATACCAATAGTTCTGAAGAACTGTGAGAGTTGTAAGCTACAGAATTCTAATGCATTGTAAGAACGAATATTCTTGAAATTTACAGAAAAAACATTCTTTATTTCATTAATAAAAGACTGAATAATAGGACCATCATCGGACTTATTTACATAGAAATACCAAGACAATCTGGAAAAATCATCAACAACAACAAGATAAAATCTGTCCCTGATGGTCTAGGACACGACTCGGACCCCAAATATAATATGGACCAACTCAAAAATACTATGACTACTACGACCCTATCGACTTTGAATAGTAGACCAATGGCGCTTCCCAAGATGGCAAGCCTCGCACTGGAGGGTGGAGCGAGGATAAATCTGTGGAAGGGCGTGACACATCTTCTGCAGATGAAGGTGACCAAATCGGAGATGCCACATACAAGGGGAGACTGATCCAGTGCGAATGGTTGAAGCATCGACATATGGGGACTAGACCAGTCTATACAAACCTCTTTGCTCACGACTAGATTCAATCACCCTGCTTGTAAGAATGTCCTAAAACAAGAGAAGACGGATCAAATATGACACACCAATGTAAGTCTTTGATAATTTGACTGATAGACAGTAAATCCATAGAAATTAGGATCATAAAGAACATTCTGTAGACTCATTGTCGAAGTCAACTGCACCTCTCATTGTCCAGTAATGGGAGAGTGGGTCATCTGCTATAACTACAGATCTGCCTGGCTGAATCGATCTGTATGTACTGAACTATCCTCTACCACCACAGAGATGGTGTGAAGCTCCTGAATCCATAATCCATTCTAACAAATCTGCTTTGTAACAACTAGTAAAAACATATGGGGTACCTGATGTGGTGGCAGATGTTGATGCATCTACCTCTGAAGATCCTTAAGGAGTAGTAGACAACCCAGGTGCATGCATAATCTCGCTCAGTCGTGCCACAAGATCATCAGACCTCTGATCAAATACCAGAGGAGGAGCACCACCTGGCTGAGTTTGCTATGCAACACGAGTTAAAGTAGGAAAGCCATGCTTGGAGTAGAATGTATCCTTAGAATGACCCGATTTGTGGCGGTAAGTGCATGGTTGACAAGGTCGACTACCCCTCCCCTGCCGCGGGTACCACACATGCGGTACTGCGTAGAACCCCCTCTACCATGAGATGCAATCATAGATGAGGAGTTCTATGACTGCTGAGTAGCACCGCCAGGTGCTATAGAGAGCCTGCTCAATCTACGGTATGCGTCCTCCATTGGAGGTATAGTGGCATCAATAAGGATGTGCGATCGAGCTGCATCATATTCATGATCAAGAGCTGCTGGAAATACTCTAGTCATTACCAAATCTCTGCAAGCCTTGAGTTGTTCTGGTGAAGTAGTTAAGGGAATGAAACCATATAGCTTCTCAAACATACCACTGAGAGAAGTGTAAAGGGTATGAAGAGGACGCTCGTTCTGCTTAGATGTGAAGATATCATGTTGAAGTTGCATTATCTTCGACTCATTCTTCTCCTGTGAGTAAGTAGCGGCGAGGATGTCCTATATTGCCTTCACGGTGGGCTGAATCAGAATATCATTGGCTATTACCACATACACCGTCTCGGACAACTAGACACATGCATATGCATCATCTGCTTCCCACGAGGTATTAACCTCAGTCTTGTTGATTGGGTCGTCCTGCTTCAGAATGTGCTTGTCGTTGCATTGTATTAGGCTCATGAATTGCATAGCTCTTAATTCATAATTAGTCCCATCCATCTTGACAATGGATGCTGAACCTTTGAAGGAACCTAAGGATGGGACGTCGACTTTGGAGTCGACCATGTTGTCTGACATGATGACTACTGCTACGAAGACTGAGGCTGTAGACAAGGATAAATACGTCTATACAAGCATACTGTTAGAAAATCGGAAGCGGAAGCGAAACATGGAAGATGAATAAAGAAAATATAAGAACAACGGGATTTTAACGTGGAACCCTACTCCGTGAGGAGCGGGATGAAACCACGGGAGAAGCCCTCAAAGGGGCGTAGTATGCATTGCACTTTCTCAAGAGATACAGGAGGTCTGAGGCTCTTTATATAGCCTCTCCAGAGCCTCCAAGTCCCACCACTGGACGATGTGGGACTAAACACTGGATGGGGTAAATGGATCTCCTCCAGGATCCATTTACCCTGCTACAACACAATAAGCGCATACAACTTTATACTCCAACACTCCCCCTCAAGCTGGAGCATGCAATGCTCAGCTTGGACAAACAGAAATAAACTCAACTCAACACTACAGGACACTACAGACAATATCAACCCAACGCGCACATTGCTGCAGTCGAGGACGTTGCTTCTCATGTCGTGCAGGTGAGGAGGACGAACGGGATGGAGTGCGAGTCAACTGAAGACTCGGAATCTGACCATCGAGTCTGAACTTGCGCCTGAAGTCTCCTCGTCGGAGAACTGTGTCTCTCCCATCTGGCTCAGAGAATGGTGCACTGCTTTGGTGTACCTATGATACTACATGAAAACCCTTGCCCTCAAGGGAATGGTCCTCTGCTCTGGAGTCCCTATGGCTCACATGAAAACTCTGGCCAGACAACAAGAATAATGATGGGGACCTCTGACAATGATGGCAACATATGCTCATCTCAAAATGACTGCACACTCGTGCGTGTCAGAAACTGGAGACTCGGAAGACAATCGTCGAGTCTGAACAATTGCGCATCAAACTGGGACTCGGAATCTGAACGTCGAGTCTGGAACTGCGCATGAAATCTCTTCATCTGAACAACTTGTAGAGTCTGAAAATATGGCTGGTCTGGAGACTGGCATCTGAATCTAGATCTGGAGGAATAGAACAAACCTGTGACTCTACATATATACTCCACTTTTCTCTCATACTTGTCGGAAAACATTGACATCGACCAAGTTGGGAGAAAACAAAATAATGGGGAAAACAAACATGAATTTTTCTGGCTTTTCTTTTATTTTTTTATAAGCCGTCACATATTTTTTTTCCGTAAGCCGTGTTCCTCTTTTTTTTTCGGCTTTGCATCATATTTTTTTAAAATCATTTTTTTCTTTTAATTGCGTGCGGCTTTTTTTTAAATGCACGCGCCCCTTTTTTTTAAAGACATCTCTCAACCTTTTTTCTCTCTCTCTCTCTCTCTCTCTCTCTCTCTTTATTCGCTTCCTTTTTTTTATGCCGCAGGCCCATCTCCTTTTTTTTAAAAAAAAATACACGGCCAAAAATGGCCCAACTACAACACCCTCCCTTTTTTTTTAACGCCAGCAGCCCACTTGGGCATTTTTTTTTGTTTAAAATGATGGGCTATTGCCCCCTTTTCTTTTCCAGACTGACGTTAGGGTTCCCACTAGCGGGAACGCCTCTGGATTGAGCGCTTTTGCGAAGCGCCGCCTCCCGCCTGTGCGATCGCTGCCTGCGGGGGAGCGCGCCTCCTCTCTCTCTTTTCTTCGCGCGCTGCCAGACCTCCTGGAGTGTCCAACCCAGTGCCGCCTTCGTTTTTTTTTCTTCGCGTGCCGCCATCGATTGGTGGAGGGAGGCGGGGGCTCGCCGCCTGGGGTTGCGACATGGTGGGAGGTTGCCGGAGGGGGGCGACAAGGGCTCGCCTGGGTCTCTTTATATATCAACGGTGAGACTCTGCTTGTGCGAGGGCGGCATGCGCCTGTGCGTGCCGGAGATCTCCTGCGGTGTAGATACTCGCCGCTCGCGAGATGCTGGGGAAGCCAGGGGCGCTCCGCCTGTACGGGAGCGCTATAGGGATGCGTGCCGAGCAAGAGGGCGGCGATGGAGTTCGCCTGGACTCCCTGAAGGCTGGTGGAGTCATTGACTGGACTCCCTGGTGGACTTGGAGGCTGGACCTGAAGAAGATGCGGTGGCGTTGGAGGAGCGATTCACGGAGGAGCCGCCACCAGAAGAAGATGCGGCGGCGGGATCCTGGAGGTGCGCGCGAGGGATGGCATCGCCACGAGGGTTCTGGTGGCGGCGCCTTGAGAGATGAGGAGCTCCGCATGGAGCTCTGTTGCCGCCAATATGCGGCTTGGTTCTTGATGCCTGGATATCCTTGCGCGGAGGGCTTCGATGCACGCGGAGCAGCGCCTGGATGACAAACTGATGGATTCCAGGGAGAAGGGCTGCTTCGAGAAGACCTGCGTGCGTCACATGTGGACGAAGAAGATGATGTGTCGCCTATGGGCGCGAGGAGTTGTCTCCTGGAGATTGAGCACAACCAATGGCGCCGCTGGGAGCGGCTAGGGCTTCACCAGATCAGGGTGCGCCGCTCTCCATCAACCAGGGCGGCACCAGATGGTACACTGCCAGATCTTCAAGAACGAATAAGACTAGGGTTTCAGAAAACCCTAGGAAAAACAACACTCGACCAGATCTTGGAAAAGATCACAAATCTTCACAAATTAACCAAGAACTAGAACATGCTTCTGCTAATCAAATCTCGAAAAGAATAAAACAATACACTTCAAATCCTCGAAATCGACCCGCTCTGATACCATGTTAGAAAATCGGAAGCGGAAGCGAAACATGGAAGATGAATAAAGAAAATATAAGAACAACGGGATTTTAACGTGGAACCCTACTCCGTGAGGAGCGGGATGAAACCACGGGAGAAGCCCTCAAAGGGGCGTAGTATGCATTGCACTTTCTCAAGAGATACAGGAGGTCTGAGGCTCTTTATATAGCCTCTCCAGAGCCTCCAAGTCCCACCACTGGGCGATGTGGGACTAAACACTGGATGGGGTAAATGGATCTCCTCCAGGATCCATTTACCCTGCTACAACACAATAGGCGCATACAACTTTATACTCCAACACATACATGAAGACGGTTGTAGATGTAGACTCATACCACAACATCTTCCATCCGTTGGAGGTTTCTCTGGGTCACTAGGGTGGTTTAGATGATCAGGTCTTGTGAGGGGATGGGGGTGCAGTTGCAAAGGAAGATTGATGAGTTGGTCTTCTGGGTGGTGGGACATACAACCCTAATGATGTTGGGACATAAAGGGTAGTTGTTGGAGGATTTGGGGGAAAGCGAAATATAGTATGAGAGACTAGAAACTGTAATCTAATATAGTATGAGAGACCAGGGAATATAATATGAGCGATGCACCGTTCTTTTGAGAGGATTGTTGAGTTGACATTGTTGGTTGGGTTGTTGGCAGAGGTGGGGGTCCCAAAACAAGACTCTTGGGAGTGGTTCGAGGACTTCTCCATCACCATGGCTTAGGCACTCAGGGAGAGTATGTCAACTCTGGATCATGTTCTAGCACTGGATTGCAGATTGTCGGGTCCAAGGCATCCCTGAATGTGAGGCTGCACGCTTGGCTGGTGAGATAGAGGAGGTTGGTTACCATAGTACTCACATCAAGATGGGGGAAGGGCCTGGTGATACACGCGCCATGTTTGTGGTGGATAGGATGTGGAACACATGTTTTTTACGAGGCAGTGTCTGTATGAGAAAAGCTGGAGATTTCGTGGATAGACACAAGGGACACATGCACCTTTTGGATGAGTTTCAGATTCGGAGGAATTGGCAGAGCTGGTGAACAGATGCACAGAAGGCAAAGAGATGGGAGCTGGCTTTTTGCGGTCCTTTGGGCTTATTTAGAACGTGAGGAATTTTATTGTTTTTTTAGGATGGGGGGTTTCATAGTGCGAGTGTATTGTATGCATAATGGGTGACTACGTCTTTGAGAGTTGTAACCGTTATGTTTTAATAATACTTTTTGGACGAAGTACAAGGTTGGGGTTCATCGAAAGAGATATCTGGGATCTTTTTCTGATATCCAACTATACCAATCAATCAATCAATCATTTGGTTATTCCAGGATACTTGTGTTTGTAGTATGAACTTAGTTCGATAGTTGAAATCGGATTCTCTTTAGTGATCAATGGGTTTGGTATTGGACATGAGTTCTTACAGTAAATGACAGGTCACTGTTGGTACTTTTAATGACTTCAATACTCCATATTTTTGTTAATTACCCCCACCCAAGCCTCTTATTTCGGTTTTCCATCTGTGTTCATTTTTAACCCTATTACCCCCTACTTCCCCAATTTCTGTTCTCTTAATGTTCTATTCCACACGATGGATATGGAAGAAAACTCCCCATAAAACTCATCGCCCTGATGGGGAAGACACTATGTGACGATGATTTTTGAAAAAAAGTGGGCATTTTTCTGGAAGTAGAAAACATGAATGCAAAAATCGTACATGATTAAGTTGTCAAGGATCCACGTCCTTGCGCATGCGTGGATGCGTAGATGGGTAGCATCTGTTCAGATTATGGACTTTCAAACTGGAAAAGAATGCCGAGTGCCGTTACCAATGAGAAGTACGGGGCAAGCACAAATATGAGCATATCTTTTAATATATCGGCCTTTACCTCCTATGTTCTTGATATCCTTCTTTGGCCACAGGTGAAAGTTTGGTGTACAAAACAAGAGGCTAGCGTTCTCAACATTGATATGAAAGCAAATATTTGCTGTGTGAAGTATAATCCGGGATCCAGCAACTGTGTGGCGGTATTTCCTAATTGATACTGGCTTTTAGTTCGTTAATTGTTAAATTATATAATAACGTCATTTCTTGATGATTTTCAGGTGGGTTCTGCTGACCATCACATCCACTATTACGATTTGAGGAATACAAATGTCCCGCTCCATGTGTTCAAGGGACATAGAAAAGCTGTTTCTTATGTGAAATTTCTGTCCACTAACGAGCTTGCCTCAGCGTCAACTGATAGCACTTTACGATTATGGGACGTAAAAGACAATTCTGAGGTATGCATTTGTACTGCAATATGCTTCTTTTTGAGTAGTGGTCCGTCACCATAAGGCTTCCATAGACTCAAACTGGTCTCAGATCATTCCAGGACTTTGCGTAGTGGGAGCTTTTTGAAGAGAGCTGTTCTTTAGCATTCTTTAGATGTCCGAGTCAGATACTTCACTATTACAACTTGATGTCATTTTTTCCTCAAAGGATTCGTGTGAAAGTAAAGTATTAATATTGAATATGATATCAATGTCAATTTCATATATAAACTTTGTTTGGAAGTGATAATTATGGAGCAGTAAACATTGTGAATGCACAAACCTGGAGTTTCGACAGTCCGAGAACATAGGTAGATACCTGTAGTCCTGAGAAGATGAATTGTTAAAAAAAGTAAGCAACTTTCTATGATATTCAATTTTCCGATATTGTGAGGTGTTTCCTGTTACATTTGGCTGCTAATGAACATCAGTAACTAACACCCACATCCTCTTTTTTGCCATTTGCTGGCAAATAATCACGTTCAGCATGTCGGTATTTGCAAATTCTATTTCCTAAAGTTCGGTTGGGTCTCAAGTTGTTATTTAGCAAGTTTTGAGAAATTAGCTTTGAATTTGGTCATCATTTAGGGAGATCCAATGCTTACCATCAAGCCTTGGATCCCAAGTTGATATTTTTATGGGAAAACTGGAAGGATGGCTATTGGAGTCTGACAAGTTACCCAAATTCTGCAACAAAATAATCTACAAGAGCTCTTCCCTACTTTACATTAACTGTCCGCAATATATCATCTTCCGGATATTCGAAGTTTGAAAAGTCTGGTGTTTGTTTGAGGATTGTACTTTTTATTAACTTCCTATATAACTCTTAAATTGTATATTACTGAAAAACTGATGACGACTGATAATATAGATTCTTAGTTTTCTCTGATCTCACAAATGGTGCACTATCATTCAGGTGAGGACGTTTAGAGGCCACACCAATGAAAAGAATTTTGTTGGGCTTACTGTAAACAACGAGTACATCGCTTGCGGAAGTGAAACCAACGAAGTATTTGTCTACCACAAGGTTAGGTTAATTGGATTGTCGCATTTTTGTGTTTTTTTTCAGGGTGTGCCTATACGGCTAAACTGATGCTGTTTCTGTAAACAGGCGATTTCTAGTCCAGCTGCTAAGCATCGATTTGGTTCGTCTGACATGGACGATACCGATGATGAAGCCGGATCGTACTTCATCAGTGCCGTGTGCTGGAAAAGCGACAGCCCAACGATGCTGACAGCCAATAGCCAAGGAACCATAAAGGTTTTAGTATTGGCAACGTGACTGTCCTCAAAGTGAAGGTATAAGATTTAGTTGGTTCTGGGGAAGGTATGAGCTCCCAGGCTGCAATTCGCTTACCTCACATTGTCCGGGCCGATTCATGTCGTCGACTTTGGTATTAGGCGCTCGTATAGTAGCTGCTGACACGGAATGCGCAGGTTCAACACCATTACACTGTAATTAAGATATCGTTGGCAATAGGTCTTGTAAGTATTACATTATATACACACACACTGGATCTACTCGAGACCAGAAGATCTTAGCTATGTTCCTCCGGATGATATGGGTCTTTACTCAGAAATATGTCTGTAAATTCGTGTGCTTAACTATGTTATTTTTATTCTGAATCCTGAGAACTGTGAGATACTCTTAGTGTGAATGAGCATTAATACTGACGAAATTTCTTGAAGAAATCAGACTCATGACCTCTTTTGCTTGGGACTGGAGGATGTTTATTTTCGGGGATTTTCGATTAGTAAAAATAATTTATCTTTTATTCTTAAACTTGGGCCTTTTGCATCACAATAAAGGACCTCAGGCAGTCTTGTCCAATTTTTTGCGTCATTCTCCTACCATAAAATAATCAGCATGTACGTCTCTTTTTGCCCCCCAACCTCTTTTGTGTCGACGTTAAATCCTAACTCACCACACGACTAACGGTGGATTGTACCGTCGGAAGATGACGATCTCAAGATAAGCCGAAATAGATGAGAGGTAACTTAGGACGCAGACGGTCCTGTTTGTAGGTATAGTCGAATGGCAACACATGCGCTGCTTCCTTGGGGCAGCCAACAGGCGGCTATGGTTCCATTTTTCCTATTTTTTTTTGTTTTTTTAAATATCGTCATGCATTTTCATCACTATATCACTCTAATATGTTATTCTAATTTCATCAAAAACAGAGATTGATGTCTTCCATCTAGAACATGTAATTTTAACGGTCTTATATTTGATGTAATCTACCTGTTCTAGATGGAAGACATATTAGTCTCAGATTCTTACAAATTTGGAATGACATATTAGTGAGATATAGTGATAAAAATACATGACGATATTTTTCAAAAAAATAAAAGAGAAAAATGACAGGAAAAAATAGTAATTCCCCCATGCATAACGAAATTTGAATGGCATATATGAAGGATATATAGATGAATATGCATAGTGTTATTTTTCAAAAAAATAAAAAAAGTACCGAAGATAAGGCGAGGGCAGCCATGTTGGCTGCCCAAAGGGGGCAACCCCATTGAACCATATATATATATATATATATATATATATATATATATATATATAGGATTTTTATCCAATGCGCACATGGCTCATTAGCGTTTCGGTGAGCACCATTTGTAGGCCACACACGTGTATTACCAATTGAGTGGTTACCTATTTCGAAGGGTGCTATTTTTGGAAGGAGATTAATATGCAAAGCGATTTAACAATAAGTGGTATTCCAATTATACCGCGTCCTAAAAAATAGGAAGATCATTTTGGAAAGAAAACATTCGAATCGATGATTTCTTGCAGAAAATCGAGATCCAAATGCTCAGGTTAGTAATATATATACAATAATCAAGTAAATGGTTGATGCAAGATCAGTAATATCCAAAACAACGGTCAGTAATTTACATTCATTTTATTATATGATGTAGAATTCAGTAATATATACACAATGATCAAGTAAGTGCTTGTTGTGAAGTCAGTAAAAGCATAACAAATGGTCAACAATTTCTATATGTATTATTACTTTGAATATAATTAGTAATTTAGAGACAATACTCACGTAAATGGTTGTTGCGAGATCAGTAATATCCAAACAACAGTCAGTAATTTACATTCATTTTATTACATGTTGCAGAATTCAGTAATATATACACAATGGACAAGTAAGTGCTTGTTGTGAAGTCAGTAATATCCAAACAACGGTAAGAAATTTACATTCATTTTATTACATGGTGCCGATTTCAGTAATATATTGATGAATCTACATTTCATCATCTTTATTCTATCATTTTGACCTTAAAAACCCTAGTAAATACATGTAAATAGGCTTAATTCATGCATTTTATCATTCATGCATATTTCTGTAAATAGTGTACAAAATGCGGTTTTTAAAGCCAAAATTATAGAATAAAGAAAAGAAAAGAAAAAAAAATATTGTAAATATTTTATGACCCGAAACCTCGAGACCTAGGCATCTTGATGACTAGGTCGACAAGGAATAAAGTAGGGGGAGATAAGGGCCAAAATACAACAAAAATACACTTTATTTTATTCATTCTTTATTCATTTTGGGACCTATTTTTGGTTCCACTTTTTATACCTCAAATAAAGAAACTTTGTACATGAAAGTTCTAGATAATTAAATAAAGAAAAATACAAAATTGATTTCACTCAAAAATAATATACAGATAAAAAGTTATGATCTGAATAAGAATCTAGAATCCCGACTTCCCAGACCCGTATCTCACAAATAAAAACTCCAAATGCATCAAACTCACCTTTAATTGTATATAGTTAAAAATAAGCTATTTAATGGCGGTGGTTTCGCGTTTGGCAGAGCTACGGTTTGAAAGTTGAGTTTTGGACCCACATTGTATACTTGTACAGATTAAAATATTCGATTTATTATTTATTCATTATTTTTGTATTTTTATATTTTTATAATTTTATAAATATTATTTATAATAATTATGTGTATTAAAATCAGAATAAAAATGTAAAAGAAATACAAAATAAAATACTTGTAATATAATACATAGGTATACTACCTATACTTATACCTATAATATTACTCTTTCTATTTTATTAAATATTCAAAACACCACAAAAAAATAAAATAAAAATATATGTAAGTGTATAAAAATATTTAATAAATTTACAAAATAATAAATAAAAATAAATAAATTAAATTCACAAAATAAAAATAAAATAATAAAATATACATGTAATATACCTATAAAGGGTATAATAGGCAACTTGTAAAAATATACCTCATAAAAATAATTAAAAATCAGAATAAAATACTTTATAAAAAATAAACTTTTTTTATTTAATAACCTAAAATTAATAAAATAGTTATCTATTTTTAATTTGAATTTACAAGGTCTTTTTTCAGGCTTTTTCCTGGTTGGTCCACGTGGACCAACCAGGTGGGCTGGAGAGTTGACCTCGGATCAACTCTCTGACCCCTGCCTGTAGCCCTGTCAGACTAGCTTTTCGCCTCGATTTCGACAAATTTTCGAGCCGCATCCTTACACCGTTTCATGTCGATTTCTTCACGATTTTTTGTCCTCGAAGATTACTCTTACACGCCCTTGCATCATTTCGGGGATTCGATCAAAGATCCGCCCGTGATCGTGTCTCGAAGTTCGCCCTTCGCCACTTTTCAAATAGCCACCCGCCACCTCCATTTTGGAATTGAACCCTTTCTGACCCCTAGTCTTGCTCTTGCGCGTGTGCTCCGGCGGGAGGAGGGTAACAGCCTCCTTCTCCAGCCCCAAGGAGCGAGCTTAGGCGACCATAGAGGCGCTCCACCCCCATCTCCGGCGGCGAGCCGCCGTGAGGTACACATCTCGGGCACAACAGCCTTCGAGGTCCGTTTTTCCTTTAATTTTTGTGCATTTCTTTATTCTCCTTAGTCTTAGGATCTTATCCCCATTCCCCATCTGTCATCTTATCCATCTGACCGTCTTCCCCACCTCTCGACGGAGCTTGCTCCGGCGAGCACCTCTTTCGCCGCTTCATCCCATTCTTGCCACCAGGAGGGTCGTGGAAGTTTGCCCACGACCCCCCTTGACTCCTCGTTTTGCAGGACAAGCATATTGAGGTGCCTGGAGCCATTTTGAAGACACGTCGGAGGTCCTTGATGGTGCCGTGCTCCGCCACCTCCTCCGGGGCGCTCGGGTGGTCTCCACCTCCTTTTGAAGCCCCAGGCGAGAAGAGAAGACCTGCAGGAAACGTGCTGGTTCGTCTCGAACTTCAAAGAACGACGAAGGAGGGCGGGGGAGGTCGTGGAAGCTCGCCGCTGCCGGCCTTCTTCCGCGCTCGTCCTCCTGGCCTCCCAACCGTCCGATCCAGTGCAGACGCCAGACGCGCCAACATCCGTCCGATGGACCGAACCCAACAGCCGTTGATCATCTTCGGGTGATCGGATTCAGACCGTCGGATCGTGAATCGACATCGCGTGCCTCGGACGCGACACATGGTTAAGTGAAGATACTTCCGCCGTCCGATCTGCCGTGTGAGGGTATTTTGCAGTCGCACCCTCGTGTGTTTTTGTATTTATTTACTAAGTCTAAGCTTTCATTTGCTGTTCTAAGTTTTTGGTAAACCTTGCAACTCAGCCCAGAACATTAACGTATTTGCATTGAGATCCCGGTCCACGTCACCTCACGTGCCTGTGCACGTGAGGCGTGGACATTTTGCGCGAGATCCCCTGAGGTTCTGGTTATTGTGTTTTAGCCTATAAACTTTCATATGCAGCTATAAAATTCTGGGTATTTTGCGATATTGTCCCTGGCCTTTTTGATAATTGCGTTGATGCCCCTGCCAGGTGTGCGTGCTACACACGTGGGCCTGACGCTTTTGCAAGGGCACCCTTGCGGTTTTTAGTATTTACTATTAGTCCAGCAAAGTTTTATTCTAGTTATAATTTTTGAGGAAATTTACATCTAAGCCCCTGACTTTTCTAGTAATTACATAAATACCCCTGGCCTGTATGTATTTTCTTACCGTTGTCTCTAATTTTTGCATGCATCTATAAATCTCTAAAAAATCCACAAAAATCAACTTAAGCTCCTGTTGCATTGCACATTCACGGCATATTTTATTTTTCATTTTTATTGCATTTTAGTATTTATAAAAAATCAAAAACATCAATTTTCAACATTGTTTGCATTAGAAAATACATAAAAATTATAAAACACATCAGGAAATTCCCAAAAAAAATATATGTCTATTTTAGTGTGTTTTAATTTAAGTCCAAAAATCACTAAAAAATAAAAAACAAAATCCTAAAAATTATAAAACTCTAAAATCTTCAAAAAAATATATAAAATCAGTAAATTAAAAATCAAAAATACAAAAATATAAAATCCAAAAAATAAATAAAAAAATACAAAATCAAAAACCCACAAAAAAATAGCGTAAATAGACAAATACATCACATTCACATTTTTGAGCAATTTTACCCCGTTCTACCTGTCTGCTCCCTGTGTTCGACCTCTACACATACTTGCACCTATACACATCTTTGTTGTAGAGTTATAATAAATTTTAACTCCGCATCGTTTTTCATTGCTTGATTTACTTGTTGTGGGTTAATTGTTGATTAATTGAGGTTTCGTGAGCGGTCGCTCAGCGACATTGTGGTCCCGCCTTGTGTGGACTACTTTAGACCCTCGCCAAATCTCGATAATCAAATGGCGCCGTTGCCGGGGAACAACAACGCTTAGTTCGGGTCTTGCTTGTGATTGTGCTTGTTTGTTTATTTTTGCGGCTTTTAAATTATTTGCTTGTTTTATTTTCTTTATCTTTGATATATATCTGTTGAATTGTCTAACCACCCTCTTGTTTGGCTTTGTGCGAGGTACGCGGATCGAGGGAGGCTCCCCTTTCTAGGAGCGCTCGTGCAACCACATGAGGCGGCTTTGGCTTCGCATCAAGGCAGACTTGGAGGGAATTTTGAAGACAACTCCTTAGCATTTATTTTCCTGCATTTAGTTTTTGTAATTAAGTGAGAGAGAAACCCATATTATTGTAATAATACAGGTACCCCCGGACATTGGACTCTTGAGCCTAATTTCCAAGTGATTGTTCACTTGAGGGCTCACCGCGGCTTTTTCGTGTTTTCTTCGTATTCCTTTTATTTTGTTTTCCGGTTTTGTTTTCTTTACTTTTGTGTGATTGAGCCCCTAGTTTTAGGATTGCTTACGATAGACTAAGGCCAAACACTTAATATATTTGCATGTACCTATAGTATCGTTTGGACTTAGTCAAATCATAAAACAGTTGATCACCATCTTTGAGCCGTCGCCACGAGCTCACCCTGCCAAGCGCTTCTCCTGAACTCGATTTGTCGAGAGGAGGAGGGGTTAGCCTAGACCGGACTCTTGGATTGAGGATTGATGACCGACTTGTGGTGCTTCCCGCTAATAGCAATTTCTGAAATTAGGGCAATTTCGTCGGCTTTGCATTTGCATATAGATAGGTTTCAATCCTGCTGAGCATCTTTGCATGTAGAGTGCTGGAGGCAAGGTGAGTATTTATGCTTTAGCATTCATCATTGATTTGCCGCTTGCATTGCTTTTCCGTCTCCTCTACCTCTGATTTTGCCAACCTAGGAGCTTAAAGGAATTGACTCCCCGATAGGATCGTGCATTCTCATTAAAAATTCAAAAAAAAGAGTGATAATCAATAAAATTGAGACTGTTAATATTACTTGACCCTAAAATCAACTAAAAAGAAAAATCTTCTCTTGGGGCGAGTAATCCCCTCATTGTCTTCGTTTTACATTGCTCGCGCACACACTAAAGTTAGTGCCCAAATCCCATCTTCACCCCCCTAAGTTCTTGCGCAATATTTTGGACTGCTCACCTAACTCTAAAACAAACAAGATAAAAAGACCGACTTTTCGATCTCTACCGAGTTGAGTAGGTGAATTGAGGATTTGACTTGTTTTCATTTTTGCTTGTGATTGTTTTGTGTGTGTTCTAGATCACACCTGCGCATTTGCGCCTTCTTCTCCATTCTCTTGACTTGACCGTCATGCTCTCCCGATCGTTTCCTTTTGTTTGGCGGATCCCTCGTTCACTCCAGTCGGTCCACCTCCCTTTTATCAGGAGGATCCTCCTCCTATTTTTTCTGATTTTTGTACATACCCGCCTCAGCCACAGTATCAGGACTCGGACCTCTACCCACGTCCACCTCCACCTCCATATTATCTACCTTCACATCCATCCGAGACCGACCTGTTGGAGTCACCTCTCACGATGTCCACACTTGAGACCTTGACCCAGTTCATGGAGAAAATGAATTCAAGGATTGACAACCTCACTTGCATGAATAAGAGCCACATTGATGCTTCACGATATGATGATTTGGAATCATTTGAGGATTACCATGAGAGCTTGCAATTGCCCAAAATACAAAAAAATGAGAAAAATATAAAAATCCAAAAAGAGTTCGGGAGCCCTTTGATCGAGTCAGACTGTGAGGAGAGCGTCCACTTGCCAGACCATTTGACCACAAAATCTCTCACACCCGGTCCTACCTTTTACCCCGAGGATACCGCTGTACAGACTGCTCTTGGCATGCCTCGTATAGATGCTGATTCTGACTTCCTCCCTTGTATGGAGGAAGTCCAAAAATTCAAAAAAAATGCTATCTGAACCGGAAGTGGTGGCCACCATTCATGAGATTATCCGTGCCCCACTTCAGCAGGCCATGACTGATTTATTTGCTCCTCTTCCCAAGAAGAGAAAGCAGAGGAGCAGATCTGAACGTCACATTCTGACCATGGCCACTGCCCATGCCATCACTCATCGTCCCATTCCTAGGAAGAGGAACACTGCCACACCTTTCATTAGCTGTACCATCTCTGACCACACATGTGATCACACTCTCCTAGACGGCGGTGCTTCGATTAGCATCATACCCTTCTCGTTGGTACAGTCTCTCCACTTAGGGCCTCTCAAGAAAACCAGGATGATCATTCAGTTTGCTGATGGACCTATCAAGAGGCCGAAGGGTATCCTTGAAAATGCCGTCATTTTGATTCAGGGCACGAGCTACCATGTTGATTTTGTTGTCTTGCCCATGGAGACCTCCATAGGGGAGCACTCTCCAATCATCCTGGGACGACCATTCCTCGCCTCTGCGAGGGTCGTTATCGATTACGGATCAGGAGAGATTCGCTTCCGTCCTGCTGACGAGAGAGAAGTGTCGATCACCGCACCTACCCTTGACCAGAGACCTGCACCTGATGCGACCACATCTGTTCTGGCTGACCCTGAGGACTATGATCTATATGAGGATATCAGAGAGACTTTCTTTATGACCGATGATGAGATCCGAGAATTCGTCTCCAAGGAGGAAGGCTCGGAAAGCATAGACCTTGATGTTTCCGCTTCCTGTGACTGGCGATGTGTTGATGACATCCGTGGGATTTACACGATTGATACCTTAGAGCGGAGGGCAGATGTAGAGACTATACAAGACGAACATGTTTTGACTACTTCCACTGATGGGTCCGCTCCTGTTCACATAGATTCAGATGAGACAAAGGCCGAATTTGATTTGATTGCTTTTATTCGGGAATTCAGGTCTTTTCATGAAAAAGATGATCCGGTTGAGATTGTAGAGGACGAACAGAGTTCGACTACTTCCACTGATGAGTTCGTTCCTTTTGGTTTTGACCTGGACAACACCTCGCAGGACGACTCCGATTACACTTCTTCCGAGGATGATGAGTTTGTCCCATTCCACTTTGATATCAGCGAGACCCCTAAGGCCAGACCTAGTCATAATTCTTCCACTCACCAGTCTGTGCCTTCACACCATAGGACCACCAATGGAGAATCTAGCCATACTACTTCCATTGACCAGTTCGTCCCTTTCCGATTTGACGCCACTGAGGACCTTCACTCTGTCGACCCTGATTGGCTTCCGTCCACTGTGGACCCCGATGTCGACCTACACCACACTAGATCTATTCCTCAGCGGTCCCGCAAGAAGGTTCGCTTTCTACCTTCTTGACCCTGTGTACATTCATCTCTGTTGTATATTCTCTTGTGTGTACCTCGATTCTCTCTACTGTATTGCTCGTCTACCCATTCCTCATATTTGCCTTGTTTAGGACGTACCTTGTCCTAAGTATAGGGGGGTGGATGAGCTGAGTGTTCTTTCATCGTTTTGTTTCATCACTCCTATTGTTGCCTATACTTAGGGCTTCTTTTACCCTAAGTATAGGGGGAGTGGTGTGTACATCCTCACGATCTCTTCTTCCATCTTCAGATCTCTTTTCTTCTTTTCCTTTTCTATCTTCTTTTTGTATCAAAAAGGTATCGCCCCTTGTAGTCAGTCTTCTATACTTAGGACCTACTTTGTCCAAAGTATAGGGGGGTGTGCACCTCGAGTTTTTCATTCATTTCGATCCTCTCCATTGTCTCCTCTTCTTGTCTATACTTAGGGATATCTTACCCTAAGTATAGGGGGAGACAATCTGAGTACGATCTGTTCATTCCCACCCTTGACCCTCCCTGCTTTGTGTACAGTCTGCTATACTTAGGATTATTTGATCCTAAGTATAGGGGGACGGTCAACTTCTCATTGGTTCATTCATCTCTTATTCATTTATTCTTTAGACCTTTCTATACTCAGTACGAGTTATGTCTTCTATTTTCTCTCTGATCTATGAGGACATAGCTCAAGCTAAGTATAGGGAGGTCGTATATACTACGTATATACTTTAGCCATAACTCATACTTTCGTATTTTTCTAATAAAATATGGCTAATAATTCTTTAAAACTCATTAAAAACCTTAATAAAAAGATGTGGTCATTCCTCAAAATTCTTTTTGTATATACTGATTAATAAATCAGGTGAAAATGTTTTTTGCAAAATGTTTGAAAAATAGTTTGAAAATCTGTGTGAAAATATTTTGAAAACTATTTTGAAAACGTTTTGTTACATGTTTTCAACCTTTGTAAAAATATGTTGGTTTGAAAAATTTCTTTTCTTTGTGTGAAATAAAATGTATGAAAAATGAATTGCAAATGGTTTGAAAAATGGTTGCAAAAATATTTTGAAAAATCTATCTATACTGTTTGAAAAACCTTTGCAAAATGATTTTCAAATGTGTGTACATGTGTGTAAAAATGTTTGTAAAAATTATTTTGGACTATAGTCTTCAAAAATGTTTGAAAAACATGTCTCAAATAAGTTTGAGGAATATATGCATCACACCTAAAATTCTTTATATAGATATATCTATAAAATTGATCACTTACCCTTGCAATTTCTTAAAATCCACTTCCTGTAGATATAAGAAGCACTCCCGTGTAAATATTTTAACCTTGCTTTTAGCCAAAACTTTTTGTTTTCAAAAATCCCAAAAACATTTGCAAAAATTAAAACCCAAAAATATTTGAAAAATCTTTTTGAAAAATACAAAAAAATGCATGTGCATCATCATCATCTTTTCAAAAATCCATAAAAAGTTCAAAATCTTTGAAAAATTGCATCACAAAAAGATTTCCTGCATAGTATTTGCATATCATTAGCATTTTTCGGATTGAGTTTGATAGTTGATGATCGACGGAATGGACTCAAAAGAAGGGGTCTCGCCCCCAGGTTCGAGAATGGAAAAGCCAGCTGTATGCCTTAATGCTTGGTCAGTATTCTTTTCCCCCCGCTTCTTTATCCCCAAAGGGGTCTTGATTCGTCGCCTCGTTTCAGTCGTAGTGGTCCACGGGGCAGAAAGAAATGAATGAATGTCCCTTTGGGAAAATGTAGAAGGAGACACCTACCCAGACGAAAGCCAAAGGTGGAGATCGTAGGTGGGCGTATCAAACCGAAAGAAGATCTCAGATTGACAGGACTGCTAGCTCTTTGATTAGAGAGGGTCCTTCAATCTCTACCTTTTGGCTGTGTGGGGTTCCCGGATATCCATAGCTTCGGAAGGTTGATATCTATCGGCCGGCTAAAGACTCGACGGTAGAGCAGACGGGCGTATATCAAAGTCTACCCTTCACCTATGACCCTAAGCCCTCGACATTATACGAGAAGAATGAAAAAAAACTCGTGATTGGTGTGGAGGCGCGCAAGCGTTTATTCAATAGAGAAAAAAAAGACTCGTCTCATGCCTATATATATAATTCCTTCCTTCCACTTATTTGCTTGGGCACTTGGCTGGTTCTGAACGCCGCGGGAATCTTCTCATTCGGACGCCTACCCTCCAACCGGGTTGTGCAAAAATGGACTCTTTCTTTCCATATAGAAAAGTCGAGAGGAGAAAGAAATCTACCTTCTAGCTATATAAGAAATCGTTCATTATGATTAATAATAAAGATAAGTCAATTACTTTGAGAACCTCATAGATTTATTGGATTGGTTATTATTCCTATATTTCAATGAAAGAATAAAAAGTACTGGGTATATTATGTCATTATTTGGTATCCTAAAACACTAGGTCCTAAGCGGGGAAGTGCGCTGGGAAGGCAGAAAGCATGCCCTAGTCTGCCGCCAGCCTAGTCCTTGCTGACCTGCGGACAGAGGACGGCCCTGCCTGAAAAATGGGATTCAATTGTCAACTGCTCCCATCGGAAATAGGATTGACTACAGATTCGAGCCATAGCACATTCATAAAATTCGTACGATTTTTCCGATCTCAATCGAGCAGGTTTTACATGAAGAAGATTTTGTTCAGCAAGTCTAACTAAAATCCGGAGACTGGAGCTTGATTGGACCTTAAAATCTACCTAACAACAGGAACCTTATAGGAACTGGGTTTGAGGTACTTCGGGTCTAGTTGACTTAATTCTTTGAGGATCACGAGACTTGGTTCAATGGATTCTTGACCGCCTAAGTAGAGTATTTCGGAGCACACACACGACTCTTGTTGATAATGACCTAACTTGGACACCTGCACCTTTCACATGGCTCAACTCAGTTGGGGTGGTGAGGGGATTGGATTTGCCGGTATGAGACGCACACAAGTGGAAACACTTGTCCTCCTCTAGGGAGGGAAGTGCACCCCAACCCGTCTAGTGATGAGGAAGTCTAAAGACAGGAGAGTGTGGGTTGCAATAAATCTTCAAAAGAGGGATAATCTACTGGCTCAAGAGGAAAAACTCCTTATGTAAATGCTGCTGTGAATAGTATTTCAAAAAAAAGGAAGTTCAGGCCTGTAAAAAAATAAATGCCTGCAAAGTATGTGAATATGTTGTAAAGTCAATAAGCAAGCTTGAGTTCCAAAGTCAAATATGTGAGCCTGCAGCTGGATGACTTGACTACACTGGTCTTGCATCCCAGGATAGGTAGCTACACTGGCTACCGTCCATTCTTCTCTTCACCCCCTCCTCTTGAGCTGGTTGCCACTTGAACTTAGAAGGGAATACCCCGCTCCTCGAGGATGGAATTGTTGGATTGGGGAATCATTGGGTTGTCATGCTGGAGAAGTCAGTTTCTTGTCATTCTAATTGGGGAGAGCCACCATCACTTACACTGTACGAGTCAAATTAATAGTCGTAAGGGTTTGCATATGAATTGAGATATTTCTGACCTGGCTATTGAGGAGACTTGAACAGAGTTTTGGGACTCTCAAGGACTGTTGGATTTCAAATTCGGTTCGCCCGCACTAAAATTCTAAAGGTCCGATTTAAGCTCCAAACTTTGATTTTGTGAAGACAAGTTCGATAATTAAACTTAATCCAATTTTCTTCTTTTTCTTTTCTTTATTTTCTTTTTCTACACTTATTGTATAAGTGTTTGCTAGGGACTAGCAAAGGCAAGTATAGGGGGATGATGAATCTACGTTTCATCATCTTTATTCTATCATTTTGGCCTTAAAAACCCTAGTAAATGCGTGTAAATATGCTTAATTCATGCATTTTATCATTCATGCATATTTGTGTAAATAGTGTACAAAATGCGGTTTTAAAAGCCATAATTATAGAATAAAGAAAAGAAAAGCAAAAGAATAAAATATTGTAAATATTTTATGACCTGAAACCCCGAGATCTAGGCATCTTTATGACTAGGTCGACAAGGAATAAAGTAGGGGGAGATAAGGGCCAAAATACAACAAAAATACACTTTATTTTATTCATTCTTTATTCATTTAGGGACCTATTTTTGATTCTACTTTTTATTCAAATAAAGAAACATTGTACATGAAAGTTGTAGATAATTAAATAAAGAAAAATACAAAGTTGATTTCACTCAAAAATAATGTACAGATAAAAGTTATGATCTGAATAAGAATCCAGAATCCCGACTTCCCAGACCCGTATCTCACAAATAAAAACTCCAAATGCATCAAACTCACCTTTAATTGTATATAGTTAAAAATAAGCTATTTAATAGAGGTGGTTTCACGTTTGGCGGAGCTACAGTTTGAAAGTTGAGTTTTGGACCCACATTGTATACTTGTACATATTAAAATATTCGATTTATTATTTATTCACTATTTTTGTATTTTTATATTTTTATAATTTTGTAAATATTATTCATAATAATTATATGTATTAAAATCAGAATAAAAATGTAAAAGAATACAAAATAAAATACTTGTAATATAATACATAGGTATGCTACCTATACTTATACCTATAATATTACTCTTTCTATTTTATTAAATATTCAAAACACCTCAGAAAAATAAAATAAAAATATATGTAAGTGTATAAAAATATTTAATAAATTTACAAAATAATAAATAAAAATAAATAAATTAAATTCATAAAATAAAAATAAAATAATAAAATATACAAGTAATATACCTATAAAGGGTATAAAACGCAACTTGTAAAAATATACCTCATAAAAATAATTAAAAATCAGAATAAAATACTTTATAAAATAATAAACTTTTTTTATTTAATAACCTAAAATTAATAAAATAGTTATCTATTTTTAATTGAATTTACAAGGTCTTTTTCCAGGCTTTTTCCTGGTTGGTCCACGTGAACCAACCAGGTGGGCTGGAGAGTTGACCTCGGGTCAACTCTCTGACCCCTACCTATAGCCCTGTCAGACTAGCTTTTCGCCCGGATTTCGACAAATTTTCGAGCTGTATCCGTACACCGTTTCATGATGATTTCTTCACGATTTTTTGTCCTCAAAGATTACTCTTACACGGCCTTGCATCATTTCGGGGATTCGATCAAAGATCCGCTCGTGATCATGTCTCGAAGTTCGCCCTTCGCCACTTTTCAAATAGCCACCCACCACCTCCATTTTGGAATTGAACCCTTTCTGACCCCTAGTCTTGCTCTTGCGCGTGTGCTCCGACTGGAGGAGGGTGACAACCTCCTTCTCCAGCCCCAAGGAGCGAGCTTAGGCGGCCATAGAGGCGCTCCACCCCCATCTCCGGCGGCGAGCCGCCGTGAGGTACACATCTCGGGCACATCAGCCTTCGAGGTCCGTTTTTCCTTTAATTTTTATGCATTTATTTATTTTCCTTGGTCTTAGGATCTTATCCCCATTCCCCATCTGTCATCTTATCCATCTGACCGTCTTCCCCACCTCTCGATAGAGCTTGCTCCGACGAGCACCTCTTTCACCGCTTCAACCCATTCTTGCCACCAGGAGGGTCGTGGCAGTTTGCCCACGACCCCCCTTGACTCCTCGTTTAGCAGGACAAGCATATTGCGGCGCCTGGAGCCATTTTGAAGACACGCCGGAGGTCCTTGACAATGCCATGCTCTGCCACCTCATCCAGGGCGCTCGGGTGGTCACCACCTCCTTTTGAAGCCCCAGGCGAGAAGAGAAGACCTGCAGGAAACGTCCTGGTTCGTCTTGAACTTCAAAGAACGACGAAGGAGGACGGGGGAGGTCGCAGAAGCTCGCTGCCGCCGGCCTTCTTCCGCGTTCGTCCTCCTGGCCTCCCAGCCGTCCGATCCAGTGCAGACGCCAGACGCGCCAACATCCGTCCGATGGACCGAGCCCAGCAGCCGTTGATCTTCTTCGGGTGATCGGATTCAGACCATCGGATCGTGAATCGACATCGCGTGCCTCGGACGCGACACGTGGTTAAGTGAAGATACTTCCGCCATCCGATCTGCCGTGTGAGGGTATTTTTCAGTCGCACCCTCGTGTGTTTTTGTATTTATTTACTAAGCCTAAGCTTTCATTTGCTATTCTAAGTTTTTGGTAAACCTTGCAACTCAGCCCAGAACATTAACGTATTTGCATTGAGATCCCGGTCTACGTCACCTCACGTGCCTGTGCACGTGAGGCGTGGACATTTTGCGCGAGATCCTCTGAGGTTCTGGTTATTGTGTTTTAGACTATAAACTTTCATATGCAGCTATAAAATTCTGGGTATTTTGCGATATTGTCCCTGGCCTTTTTGATAATTGCGTTGATGCCCCTGCCAGGTGCGCATGCTACACACGTGGGCCTGGCGCTTTTGCAAGGGCACCCTTACGGTTTTTAGTATTTACTATTAGTCCAGCAAAGTTTTATTCTAGTTATAATTTTTGAGGAAATTTACATCTAAGCCCCTGACTTTTCTTGTAGTTACATAAATACCCCTGGCCTGTATGTATTTTCTTGCCGTTGTCTCTAATTTTTGCATGCATCTATAAATCTCTAAAAAATCCACAAAAATCAACTTAAGCTCCTGTTGCATTGCACATTCACGGTATATTTTTATTTTTCATTTTATTGTATTTTAGTATTTATAAAAAATCAAAAACATCCATTTTCAGCACTGTTTGCATTAGAAAATACATAAAAATTATAAAAACACATCAGGAAATTCCCAAAAAATATATATATTGTCTATTTTAGTGTGTTTTAACTTCAGTCCAAAAATCACTAAAAAATACAAAACAAAACTCCTAAAAATTATAAAACTCTAAAAATCTTCAAAAAAATATATAAAATCTGTAAATTAAAAATAAAAAATACAAAAATATAAAATCCAAAAAATAAATAAAAAAAATACAAAATCAAAAACCCACAAAAAATAGCGTAAATAGACAAATACATCACATTCACATTTTTGAGCAATTTTGCCCGTTCTACCTGTCTGCTCCCTGTGTTCGACCTCTACACATACTTCCACTTATACACATCTTTGTTGTAGAGTTATAATAAATTTTAACTCCGCACCATTTTTCGTTGCTTGATTTACTTGTTGTGGGTTAATTGTTGATTAATTGAGGTTTCGTGAGCGGTCGCTCAACGACATTGTGGTCCCGCCTTGTGTGGACTACTTTAGACCCTCGCCAAATCACGATAATCATATATACACAATGGACAAGTAAGTGCTTGTTGTGAAGTCAGTAAAACCATCACAAATGGTCAGTAATTTCCATATACTTTATTACTTTGTAAGTGTTTTTTTCTCAAGTAATAGCTGCTATGAGATCAGTAATAACAAAGTTATGGTTAGTAAGTCATGGGCATTGCTCAAGTAAGAAAGTAACTATTTGTTAATGCAATGCATATTACATAGACAAATGATATTACTAACCATTTGTTATGTTATCACTGATCTCACAACACACATTTACTTGACCATTTTATACATATTACTAAATTCTGTACAATGTAACTATTTGGATGTAAATTACTGATCATTGTCTTGATATTACTGATCTCACAATAAACATTTACTTGAACGAATTATATTTATTACTATCATAGCGTTTGGATCCTTAATCATCCGTGTGAAATCATTTATTTGAATCGTTTCTTTCCAAAACCGTCTTTCAATTTTTAAGGACGTTGTATAATATGAAATATAGGATTTTTTTAAAAACGTGGTAGCCTATAATTAGAAATGTAGTTATTGTTAATACACGTGTATGGCCCAGAATGGGTGCTCATTGAAACGTTAATGGGCACATGACTCATTGGATAAGCCCTATATATATATATATATATATATATGGGGAGCACTTGAATTGAGGTGGCACCTTTCATTGATTATAGAAAAACATAAACGCTTGGCAACCAACCCCGCACCCCCTGCGAACATGTTTGTAGAAAAACATAAGTGTTAGGGAATATTCTCTAACAATCCATTTGGAAACATGTAGAAAAACATAAGTGATGGCTCAAAATGGATCGAAGGATAATTCTCTATATATAGTCGGAATATATATATATATATATATATATATATATATATATATATAGGGAGCACTTGAATTGAGGTGCCATCTTTGGCCGTTGGATGATGAGTATACGAGTGAGATTGAAACCACTAGGTGGTTTTCATGCCAACTAACATTCCTAATATGTGAGTGGATTAAATTGATGCTAATTTAGTAAAATACACGTCATTGATTTTTCTATATTTAGGTATGTATCGAGTGATGTACGAAATTTTTCAGAAATATCTTATGTAATAAATGTTCGCATTTTGAAATAACTGCTACCATTTTACAAACGCTGGAGATATTTTACAATTCCGTGTTATAAATTACAAAAGCATAACCACTGACATTCCGCAAAAAATCCCAAACCTGGCGAAAATTTGAATTTTTTGTATAGACGTGTTTCCTAAAATATAGAGTGCTTTGATCATGTGCTAATTAATTGATGTACACGTGGAAAAACATTCCTAAAAATGATGGATTTTTGTTACAACTGTATTTCCTAATATATTAGATGGATAAATTACAAACACATTAAATATGTTACACATCATATGCACATTAATTTTAAAGGTATTAAACATTTGGTGTATTTGTTTAATTTTCAAATTACACAAAATACATATCATAATACATGCTAAATTTCATTTTCAGCCACCATTAATGTTTGTAAACCATCTCATTTTTTTGTAAATATCGTGATCTTTTTTGTAAATTGCATATGATTTTGGTAAAATGAGATACCAGTATTTAATTTGTTTTCTGCCAAACATTTTGTGGGAGTAATATTTCGATATTTTCTTTGTAAATTCCATGATCTCTTTTTCAAACTGGGTGTGATTTTTATAAGATGCCACATTTATTAGTAAGATGTGTGGTTGCCAAGCACTTATGTTTTTCTAATTTTTAGTCAAACATTATGTGAGAGCAAATCTTTGTAAACTACATTATTTTTTTGTAAATTTCACAATCTCTTCTGTAAACTACATGCAATTTTTGTAAATAAAATGCTTTTATTAATGCATACATTATTTTATGTTTCCAATCAACGAGTTTGCCAATATCACGTGTCTCTCAAAATTTGTCATACTTTGTAATGTTTATGTGATTTGTGTAAAATCCATGATTTCATTGTAAAAGTTATCTACCGACCTGCAAAATAAAAATCCAATTAGTAATTTATCATTTATTCTTTAGAAAAAAGAACATGTAAAAATGCTTATAAAATTGTAAAACGATTAATAAACTGTAACTTATAATGTTAATTGTTTAACTTAGGAGATGAAGCCGAAGGAGAATAACTCGAAAATAATGAAGAACATAGACGAGAATCTTGAGTAACGGAGAATGACATTCAAAAGAAATAAATTGACTCAGCTACCGTCATTGAGTTCATAAATAACGAGATCAAAATAAAAATGCAACCAGAGACTTAACATTTCAAAATCATGTGATAATATTAAAATCTAAGGTAACAAATATATAAATATTTAACCTTCCTTGGCCATCCTTTAAACGTAGTGGTGAGAGAACAACCTTGGTTGATTCATCATCAAAATACACATCGTTGTTCTCGAGCTTTGTGTGAATGCATGCAGTAAAGAGCAAATCGTTGGTGATCTCCGGGTATGGGCAGTTAGCAGGAGACACGTAGGTGCAACACGTCATGAGGTCTTCATGGTGTCGAACAATGGGGAGGAGGATGGGTCACGAAGGAGAAGGAGGGGGCCCTTTTGTGTGGCCAAAAAATGGAAAGGGGGAGGGGAGGGATTCTCACGATGTTACTTTAGTAATTAATAATGTGAATCAAGTGATAGCTTCGAAAATGAGATAACAAAGGATAATAAAATTTTATTTCTAATTGTAGAATATTGTAGGCTGTTTTGACGGTGGTTTTTTTATGGATTGGCAGTTTTGTCGAGAGCCGTAGATCAAAATCGGATGGTTACTATGGTGTGTCGCACCAAATAGATGGTAAGGTGCCACCTCAATTAAGTTTTCCCTATATATATAAGAGCAAAAAGCTATGAGAGCATGAGATGAGTGATTCTGGACTACTAGATTCAATCAGGAGAGAGAAGATATAATCTCCTGGTCCAAAATCACTCCTCTCATGCTTTCACAACTTTTTGCTCTCATAGGATCACTCCTATATATATGAGATAAATGGGGCTGCTCCCACCCCCATTTTCCCCTATTTTTTTTTATTTTTTTGGAATATATATATATAATATATATATATTCATCACTATATCCCTCTAACATTCTATTAAAATTTCGTCAGAAACAGAGACTCCTACGGCCTCCATCCAAACATGATCGATTTAAAAAATTCTGCGAACTTTAAAAAAATGACGTCTGGATGGAGGGCTTAGGAGTCTCTGTTTCTGATGAAATTTTAATAGAATGTTAGAGGGATATAGTGATGAATATACAAATTTTTATTTTCCAAAAAAATGAAAAATGAGGGAAATATAGGGGTGGGAGCAGCCCCGTTGGCTACTCCCAGGGAGCATACTCCTTTTTCCCTATATATATATTTAGAGAGAGGGGGGGGGGGGGTGGGGGAGGGAGGGAGGGAAAAGGAGTATGCTCCCTGGGTGTAGCTAACTTATATACTTCCACCCTTTTCCCCTGTATTTTTTTATTTTTCTGAAACGAAACCTATTGGAATTTAGATCAGAATATGTCACCATGACGTCATTAAAAATTCGACTTAATTCGAGACTTCTATCTCCTCCATCAAGACTGACAAATTTTAACGGTCTCAGAATTGCTGAAAGTGACCCCCTTTCAGATGGAGGGCATGTGAGTTTTTGTTTCTGACGAAATTGGAATGACATGTTAGGGAGATATAGTGATGAATATACATATTTTCATTTAAAAAAAATAAAAATAATGGGAAATGGGGGTGTGAGTAGCCAATTAGCTACACCCAGGGTGTAGCCTCTTATATATATATATAAAGAGAGAGAGAGAGGGCTTATCCAGAGAGCCCGTGCCCATTTGAGTTTGACGAGCACCAAATGTAGGCTCTCCACATGTACTTTTATTTTAAAGGTTGCCTATTTGAAGGAGCACAGTTTTGGAAGGATATTAATATGTTTGAGCCTCTTATATTTCCAATTATATCGAGTCCTTAAAAAAAGGAAGATGGTTTTGGAAAGTTACATTTAAATCGTTAATTTTCGTATCGAAGAAATAGTCATTCTACATTTGATCAGTAATGTAAATAATGTACTCAAGTAATTATGTGTTGTGAGATCAGTAATGCTGAAACAATTGTCAGTATTTTACATATGTAATATTACATTGTACAGAGATCGGTAATTCATTCATGTTACTCAAGTAATACATATTCAGTTCTCAAGTAATTATTGTTGTGAGATCAATAATTAAGTATGTGAATTAATAATATCCATATAATAAGTACTGATTACAAATATCCATTTTACTGAAGTCATTTTGATTGTCACTAATGTTATAGTTACTTAATACTTTGAGTCTTACTGAAGCACATCTTATTTACTTATATAAAATTTTTAATTACTTATAATGTATCGAGTGTTACTGATAGCAATACATAAGTTACTGGTCACGTGATTTTTTATACATATTCTAACTTATTCCATTACCTTTTTTTACCCATAATTTATTACATGTTACTGATGCTTCTATATATCTTACTTGTTTTATTCTTTGTTTTGAATTACTATCGAATCACACCTTCTTTACTTATGTAGCCTATTAATTACTTGTAATACGTCAAGTGTTACTGAAAGTCACACATAAATTACTTAATTATTGTTATATGGTGAACATCCAAATTTCAACTATTGTCTTCTAATCCATTTAGATGGTGTTGTTTTGCTCTCGTTCCTCAACATAACAAGAGCTTCTTCAAGACACCAAATTGCTGCATTATTCTGCAAGAAACAATAAGTTAATTGACCATTTAAAAAAATAAAATATCAAGAAATTGGAAAGAATATATATTACTTACAAATTTCAAGTAACGTTTTAGGAAGGTACTTGCTTCAGTACTATTTTATATCTGTGAATAGTAAGAAATGTATAAAGAAAAGCAACTCAGCAATATACTCGCTTCAGTAAGAATCATTCAATGACAAGTAACTTGTAATGAATAGTTAATAACGTTTGTTATATGATAAGTAACTTGTAATGAATTGTTAGTAACTCAGCAATATACTCAGTATATCTTCAAAGTAACACATTAAAAGTAATAATTCTGTTAGTAATAGTAAGCTATATCTCATAAGTAACTCAATATATCTTCGTAAGTAACATAAAATATCAGTAACTCAGTATATCTTTAAAGTAACACATAAAAGTAACAATTGTATTAGCATTAGTAACATAAAATATCTCATAAGTAAATTACTTAAATACATCAGTAACTCAATATATTTTCAAAGTAAA